>CM056835.1:18912336-18932336 GCA_029853015.1 Chelidonichthys spinosus
AACATTACCTGTTTGTCTGGAGAATCTGGTGGGATGACCAACTTGTGGCTCCTGCCGGTACAAGCAGAAGTTGGCCACTTCCTCACGGCATGGCGATGACCAGTTCCATGGGCTAGTTAAAAAGACAAAATCAGTCAGAAATGTCATTCATAATTTATAATAATTATATAAGCATAGCTCTTTCCACTAGGTCAGGTGTACAAATATAGTGAGAAAACACCTAACAATTAAAGTAAAACATTCAATGATATTAAAAAACGTTTGAGTACAAACCAGAGGGTCTGCCGGAGAAAGAGATGACAGGCTCCTGCCTGTCACACCGATCCTCCATCCTCTGCTTGGCAGCAACGGACAGCCAGTGGTTTTACCCGTGAGGCATCCTAAATGAAAAAAAGGCACACTGGACAAAAACGTTATCAGGAATATAACAGTGAAAACTTGTATTGAATGCAGTCAAACAAATAGAAACCCATTCCTCTGGTACTCAAAGTGTCCACTGGTCTCCTCCCTCTGATGATTTTCTCCACTGCAAAAAAAAAATCAATAATAATAATTGTGGTTATTCATATAACATCAAGTCATATATCATATCATTAAAATGTAATCTCAGACCACTTATCATACAGAGCTGGAATCTAATCTCTATAATATATAAACGTTCTTAAACATACGTCAGCAGTGGAAACAAAGTGTAAAATATATATATATAATATATATATATATATATATATATATATATATATATTATACATATACAAGTTTTGAATTTATCTTACACAGGCTTGCCCCAGCTATTACAAACTCAAACCTTTATAAGCCATTTAATTATTGCAGGAGGCTGCACGTGTACACATTAACATGCTGTATATCATACACACAGCCACTTCGCTTGCGCTTCAAGACTTGTGAAAAAAGTGCATGACTAGCAAAAATATCCATCATATCTCCCCTGTCCCTATTGAACTTGAAACTGCATGAGACACAGCCATGGATATTTTGTATTTGCTTGCAGTGGGATATCTGTGTAAAACGCTGAGTAACTACCGCAATAAATATGAAATTAACAAATTAATTTAAATGCAAACTCATGGTGGAAACCAAAGCACACGACAAATACTACTTAGCTTAAGACCGTAAAACAAACTCACGGTAAAAGGCAGAGCTCGAAAAAGCTATTTACCTCAAGGCCACCAGTCAGCCAGCCAGCTAGCTAGCTAGCTACCTGAATAGCGGACTTAAGCTAACGGCCTTTAACTCAACCACACAGGACAAGATAAGTTATAAATAAAACACGTAATTCTTTTAACATAGTAACCACTGTTAACATAGGTTTTTATCATCTTAAGAACATAGCCAGAGTCCGCCCGTTTCTCTCTCAGGCCAGTACGGAGGTGCTGATGCATGCTTTTATCTCCTGTCGTTTAGATTATTGTAATGCCCTGCTCTCTGGTCTTCCCAAAAAGAGTACTTTAAATCTCCAACTATTACAGAACTCAGCCGCACGCGTGCTGACGAGGACCAGAGGGCGGGAGCACATTACACCAGTTTTAGCGTCGCTGCATTGGCTCCCCGTACGCTTCAGGATCGATTTTAAGGTTCTTTTACACGTTTTTAAATGTCTTAACGGCCTTGCGCCCTCTTATTTAGCTGACCTGCTTTTACCATATCAACCCTCGCGGACCCTGAGGTCCTCCGGCACTGGCCTTTTATCCATACCAAAACCCAGAACTAAAACCCATGGTGAGGCGGCATTTAGCTACTATGGCCCCCACCTGTGGAACAGCCTGCCAGAGAGCCTCAGGACCGCAGAGACAGTTGATATTTTTAAAGGAAGGTTAAAGACACACCTTTTTAATCAGGCTTTTAACTAGTATTTTAAATTCTTTAACGTTCTTATGTGATTTTATCTTATTTTATATTTTTGCTTTTATCTTGTTTTTAGATGATATTGATCTTAAATAATTTTAGTTGTTTTACTTATCATTGGTATTGTTTTATGTTACTATCTTTATTATCTTTTATTAAGCTGGTCACTTATTTTTTCATGTGTTTTAGTTTTTAGCTTTAACTCCAGTGTTTCCTCAGGGGGGTCTTCCACACTGGGAGCTGTGTCTGGGCTGCTGCTGGGGGTGCTGTCCCTGGGTCCCTTCGGCCCGGCTGACTGTTGTCTGTCGGTGTCGGGGGGCCTGGGCACTGGTGCCCCCTGTGGCACAGCCTGCGACTCCTCCCAGTGTGGATGGCCCCAAAGATAGCGTTTCCTCAATCATCAGTGTCATGCCATGTCTCCCTATTGTCAGTAGTGAGAGTGTGTAGGTGTGTGTGTTTGTGTGTGTGTGTAGTATGGAGGGTGGGAGGGAGGGGCTTTATTTGTAATTGTTTTTTCTTTTCTTTATGATGTGTAAAGCACTTTGTGTTACATGTTCATGTATGAAAGGTGCTCTATAAATAAAGTGAAGTTGAAGTTGAACTTTAAGAAAGACAATATGTACCAGTGTTGATAATGTCATTAGCTGTATCAGCCCATGCTGTTGCTCGCTAACGGACATAGCTACGACATAGCCTACCAAGCTAACATGTGCATGCTAAATACAGATTAAAATTCATTAATAGTTCAAATAACTCACGGTTCGTTCGTTCGTGCACCAAAAGCTGTCCCAATGTGGTCTCCTCTCGTTGTCCAAGGTCCAAAGTGTCAAAAGCCAGTCCAAAATCCAAAGCCAAATATCCAAAAAGCCTCTCGTGAGATTCGTAAATGCCGCTCGGAAAGATCTGGAATATACGACTGGCCGATGGAAGACGCAACGTAGTGTATACTGTCTCACAATTAGCCAATCACAGCGCTTAAAGATGGAGGAGAGCACGTCACAGATTCGACACGCCACAGACATGTCCAGACACGAAAAATAACTAAACAGGAAAAAGAAACGCGGCGACAGGAAGTCCACAAAATAAAAGCGCTCTATATGTCGGATTTATATAAAATATGAAAGCAAAATCAAACATGACTTACACTGACATATTTAAAACAACAATACGTATTACTATGTTGCCATAGTTTACAAATGTATGCAGTGAATTAAGTAAGCCATGACAATGCCATGATTTTAGATCCTTATTGTAACTTCAGTGTACATTGTGTGATCAGCTCCAAACTTCACACAGTTGATGAGAGTCCCACCCTGAACACGTCTGCACTGCAATATTGACTCACAATCAGAGCGCCACCTATTGGCGACATGAAATGTCATGTTTTTACACTCGTATGCGCTCCTTCTCATGTGTCAAATTTGGCCGGAAGAGCCTCCAGGCGTTGCTCACGCTTCCTGTCGAAGATTGGGAGGACGCTTTGAATGCCGTTACCGCGCCGTTATGTGTCCATGTAAGAGGGAGCGACGTTTCCAGTGGGTCGCTACAGTCCCAGTGTTGTGGAACTTTGCACCCCAGTCGAGCATGATGACTTTAATCGTCTGATATGGTAATCGACATGAAAATTCAGGCAAGGGACGACCAGCGACGTGGCATGTGGCCAGGCCAGGCTGCCCTGCACTGGCAGGCGTTCGTAGCAATAACCGAGTTGGCTATGCAAGGGCCCATTCATCACTGCGCAGTTTTGATTGTAGTTGTTTTCAATGAAAACATAAGTCAATTAACAAATAAATTACAGTAAAATTAGAAATTAAATAGTTATTTTACTATTCATTTCTCAGTCATTTTAAATGATTTTTTCCCTTTTTTTAGAGTTTTAAACTTGAAATTTACAGTTTATTCCTTTAAATAACAGACACATATTTGTGAAATTACGATACATTTGTGAACGTATTTTAACAATAAATATATGTATTTCTAATGTGTTTTTTTGTAAAATAACAGAAATATTGTGTGTTTTCACAGTTACAATGATTTCATGTTATTTTACATTTGACATGTAAAATCACAGTCTCTTTTTGTAAATTGAATGGTATTTTAAAAATACAGAATAAATATGTAAAATAAACAGTAAAATTCTGTTATATTACAATTTTTTTTTACAGTGAAGCTAAACTCCATTGCAGTCTGAATCGCTCCTTGTGTTACTATAAGAGTCGTGTTCAGCCAGTAATTTAACAGTGGAACACTATCATTATACAGGCGAGGTTTAATTTCCATAATTTAAGTTAATTTGAGTGCGTTTTATTGTTGCGGGTCAGTGATGATGAATCCGTCGTCAGGGCGACACAACGAGGGCCGGTTCAGCCGAGTAATTAACCCTCTCGGTGAAGTAAAAGAGTGGGCTTCATTGGAGTCAGTGTGTTGTGTCTGCCGGGGTCAGGAGAGGTGTCGGACTGGGAGAGAGGGGGAATCGAACCATCGCTGTCCGCTCGGTGAAATACTGATGGTTTCTGTTCATCGGGGCCGCTCAGGCGAGACGTCATCGATTCTCCCCGTGTTGAAACTATTACAGACACAAAAGAATCGCCCTCATCCCGGTCCTTTCATCCGTTTTCCATTAAAGACCTCCAGTCTTGCTGCTCGGCCCGATGATGATGATGGTGATGATGATGATGATAGAAAATCAGATTTCTAGGCGGAAAAGTTCTTTAAGAAAATCTGAAACATTTCATTCTTTGAAACTTTCAGTGATTTCAGATCAACTCCATACTTTTAAACAGCTGATTATAAATAAAGAGCCAAATAAGAGAAGAAGTTTATGAATCCAGTGAACGGGATAAATATGAATAGGCTGATGTCATCAAATTGAACCAAAACAGACAATGTATTGATCTCCAATGACTATCCGTGTCTTATTGTGATCTCTCACTGATGCAAGATCCTGCTGCTGGAAATGCTCAGTAATCGAATCCGCCGATGAAAGTAGTCCCCAAATAAATGGGTTAGCACCCCTTTGCTAAATGCTACAGTGACCAGCTGGTTTAAGATATTACTAATAAGCCTTTTATTATAAAATATGACAGCATGTGAACAGTTGGAACAAGTGGGATTTATATAGAAAAGTCTATTTTGGAAAAATATAGAACGACAGCTTCTTCCTTTTTTTAAGTTTGTCAGTTTTCCAGTCACAAGATCTCACCTCCTTGATAGAAAATATTCTTTCAGAAAATCTGCAACATTTTATTCTTTGAAACGCTGATATTTTAAGGATTCAAACAGTTGGTGTCGACTTCATTTCAGTTGAATTTCATACTTATGAACGGCTGATCATAAATATAAGCATAAATAGTGCCCAGCTGGTTTAAGATGTTAATAATAAGCCTTTTATTAACAGCATGTCTACATTATGAGTCTTTCTTTGGTCTTAACATTGTATTTATGGACGAATAATATAAGACAAAGTCAGCTTCTTCCTTTTGAAGTGAATCCCATGTTTTTTTCAGTTTGACATAATTTTTTTAGAACATCACAAACTAATTGGAATCCTCAACAACTTTTAATGCATAAAAAATAATAAAATTTAAAAAAAAACTGCTACATATATTGCCAGTTGTGTTTACACTGATTTTTCTCCAAAGCCAGTTTACTTTAGCAAGTCATTCCAGATGATATCTTGTGGATTTTATAACTTAGGTGTTGTTTTGGTGACGTAGACCATGACTCAGCAATAATCGCCGACAGGATGATGGATCTTGAGGAGAAATACAGTCAGGCTGCATCATCCGTCATCATCGTCCGTCACTATTCCACCTTTCCCCCTGAAATGTTATTGATTAAAAAACTGGTTATTTTACCGGCAAATGATTTAAGATCCCAAATAATTTGCCATAACTCAAACCCCCTCCCCCCTCCTTCCCCCGGTGGAGAGAGCATTGGATGTTTTTTTTTTTTTTTTTTTGCTCTAAAACAAGTGATAAATAATGGAGGTTTGTTCAGCGCGGCTCCGATCGTTATATATCGACGGGGCAGAGGTCAGGGGCAGCCGCCGTCATCAGACCGCTCTCTGCTGGGGGCGGGGCCTGATACCTGGGGGTGGGGGGACCTAAGGTGTCACCGGACCTTATCTGCGGTCCACAGATTTGCACAGAACACTGATGACACAGCAGTTTAAGGTCCTGCTCGTCAAACCAGGACCAGATTAGGAGAGGCTTATCTGGCCTTCAGCATACAGCCGAGCAAAGTTTGTTCCTCGGCTTGACGGCTCGAGTTTCACCCCGACGGGAGATAAACTCGATGCCAGATTCACTCACACCAGGTTTTTGTGGTTTTGGAGAACAGACGACGAGCGTTATGCAAAACGACGGAACAGCGTCGGTCACATCGCTTTGCTAGTGTGTCACAATGTCTGGCCCATTGATCGGCGTGTGTGTGTGTGTGTGTGTGTGTGTGTGCTCTGACCTGTTTGTGCAGCGGAGTGTGAGGCCAGCGGATGCTGTTTCAGGGTCAGCGCTGGTGTAGGACTAAATGGACCAGTCCAGGAGGCCGGCCTGTCACTAGAGCCGCAGCAACACACACTCACACACTCAGAGTGTGGGCGTGATGCTGCCGTCACATGACCACCAGGTCACACGGAGCAAACTCTTCTGATGCAGCTGGACTCTGATGAATCGCTGCTATCAGCCGCCGCCGCCGCCGCTGACGTTTGTTTACACCGGAGCGACGCTCTGCGAAGCCACATGTCCGTTAAAGTTTGAATATTTTTAGTTTTCAGACACATTCCTGTGTTTATTCGTATTTAAAACCATCAGTAATCACTTTTGACCAATAATTTACATAATGTGTCACAATCGCCCAGGTGAAATTAATCTAATTAATTTGGTCATTTGCAAATGATTCAAACTTGAAGAGAGAGAAGGAACAACTTCGCCGGTAAACAGGCTGCTTGTCGTCTTCCGTTGCTATGGCGATCTATTTTAATTAAATGGATCACACTCATCTGCCATTTGGCGAGTACTTCATCTCCGTCCTGAAGCGTCCACGCTGCCAGAACGCCCCTCTCTCTCTCTCTCTCTCATTAGTAGCTCCCGCATGTGTGAAAATGTGACCTTGAACGACCTTTTTTTTTATATATTTTTCACTGGGACTTGTGTAGCATCAGAGGCGTCGCTGTCGGCCACCAATCGGACGGCTGCGTCAGGATTTTCAAAACCTAATGATGATTATGTTTTTCATAACGCCTTTTTAAATGTTCAGATTAATTAAACAAGATATAATCAATGTAAAACACATTATTATAGGTTAGGATAAGTTAACGCTATTTATTCTCAATTAAAATTAAGTCAACCTCTACCAGATGCAACATAAACATGCTTTTGTTATACTTTTAATTAATAATAAATGAATTATAGTTTTAATGATGCATTTTTAATGACCTTTGGATGCTCCATTCCTATGTGTGAAGGTTCACACCAAACACCAAGCAAAGTTTTTGCGCCGAGCTAAAAAATCAGACGCTAATTAGTAAAAGAATGTAGTAAACCAGCCGATGTGTCACTTGCTATTCCCAGTAAATGCAGCTCGATTAAATTAACTGAACACCTACCGGGTGATGTTATGAACACCGGACTGACAACATCTGCCCTGCTTAGTCCTGGTTCCAGTAGATCCACCATTAGGGGCCACGCATTAGCAACGTAGCAACGTAGCATGTAGCGAGAGGGGTGTGGGCTGACACATCGGGCTCCGTGTGTGTGCTTTGATGTTGATGTCATCTCGTCCCCCGGGGGGGGGGGGGGTGCATGAGTGGGCTCGTGTGGACTTACCGACCTCTGGACTCCTTTCCTGCTCGAGTGGACGCGCTCGCTGCCACAAATCCCGCGAGCCTCCATCGGTCACTGTCACATTAGTCACACTGGTCTTCGGGGAGCAGGTGTGTCCATATGTGCACTTTAAGTCCAGCTGCACTTCACATATTTCTTGCTCCAGTGTACAAATCCTCTTTATTATCTTTGCTTTCTTATTAGATAAAAAAAAAAACACACAAAGTACCAGAATGGGTAAAAATGCATCTTTTTAGTTTTAATGATGTCGTCTCCCTCTCCTCCCAAGTTTTTGAACACAACATTTGCATATCTTCAGAAATGCGTTGCTTATTCCCACATCCAGCAGTTCTGGAGCAACATCATCATCTGGAGTCACGTTTGTGTCCATAAAAACAATATTCAGTCTCCTTTTGGCTCCAGTTTGGTCTCCACCTACCCCTAAAGGTGCATATATATGTGTCTTTAGCCACTAAATGCTCCTCCCCAGCTACTCACTAGTACTTTTTTCCATCTGCAGTTTGGTTACTGTAGAGCACAGCGCATATTTTTGCTGGAAATATTTTCATGCTGTGACTAACAAATGAATGTGGGCTGGAAAAACCAAAACATAGAGCTGAAAGATCTGTGGGGAACTAGACTCAGAGGACACGTTTTCATATAAAAACAATATTTAACATGAGCAATGGAAGCCATATTATATATATTTTCTATATTAAATGTCTCTGTATGTACAAGTATTGACACAATCTGTGCTGAAGTCAGTTTACAGACCGGATAGCACAACAAACATTTAAAAATATACCTGCAAATATCGACATCCATTCATGATTTCATGCTGTCTTTTCAGAGAGAAGCCTGTCTGTCCCCCGATTTTCAGCTTAGCTGAGGTTTGTTTATATTGATCAAACAGACGCTTGGCTTTGAGGCCAAAGGAGCAACCAGCAGATTATTACACATGTGTTAAAGGGCCATTCTGTAGTATTTCAGAGGGTCTTTCAATAGAAATGTCATATTCAGGACTACATTTTCCTAAGTGTACAATCACCTACTACTAAGAATGAGCGCTTCATATCTGCAAAGGGAGTGGTTTACTGAGAGTCAACCACGGTGGTGGACAAACATAAGATTGGGCCTTCGTCCGGGTTATTACATCACCTCGGAGAACAAAACTCTGGTTCGAGGCTGAGGAGCTCTGACCTCCGCTGCATCATTTGACCCTTTTGGTGTGAGAATGTGTTGGACATCCCTCCCCAGGTTCTCTTTTCATTTGGGATCCGTGCTGCTAATTCATGAGTCCAGCTGGACTTTACATGCATGAGGTGGTTGTTTCCTTGACTTTTATAGATGTGTCCTTTAGTGTGAATTCTCACTGCTAAAAAGGATGAATCTTCAGTCATTTTGACGCTGAGGGCGAAGGTTTCAAAAGCATCCTTCTAGTCAAGAACGATTCTTTGAATCCACAAAGATAAATGAGTCTCGGACTTTAAATCAGTCATGACACGAGGTAAAGCTAACAACAGATCCCGTCACTGTACACACACACACACACACACACACACCTCCAGATACCTTAATTATAGCAGCATTGCTTTCTTGTCTCTGTCTCTCTGACGGTTGTTTTGTTTGTCTCACTGAGGGAGGAAACGCTGCAGGCAGATCACAAGAGATGTGGACTCTCTCTCTCTCTCTCTCTCTCTCTCTCTCTCTCTCTCTCCAGTAGTGTGTACGACACTAAAACTTGTTTGCTTCCCCTCCCCCCGTTTTTTCCCTTTAACAACGGGAACATCTTGAGCTTTTCCTTCAGTTTGCCGCTCGCTCTGATTCTCCTCGCACCCAGAAACTGGCAGAGGATGCTCATTATCTCCCCTTTCTGTTGACTGTGTGTGTGTGTGTGTGTGTGTGTGTAGTGGCCAATTACAGTGTGTCTCTTGTAGAGAGCCAAACCTTTTCTATAATGAGCAGATCTCCTTAAGCAGGACACACCACACAGCTTGTGTAGACTTTACGGAAATGTGAAGTTTTTCCATTTAATTCAAAGTCCGACCAATAAAAAAACACACACACAACAGACGCAGGTTCAGCTTTGTGCGGTTTTTGAAGTCGTGAAGCGGCGGCGCGATGTGTTCTGTTAATGGGGGAAGACGTCCTCGAGTGAGACGAACGCATCACTTTGTTTTTCTGATCTCGGTTTACTGCTTTCGGTGGTTTCTCTTAAAAGCAAATTAAAGTGGAAATCAGCGGGATAATGGTGTGGGTTGTGTGCGTCTCCTGTCGTGATTCTGAGCATTCATCGCCGTAGATGTGTTTTGTCAAACGCGATGGCTATCACCGCTCGTGTTGTACTTCAAAGCTGAACTGGAAACAACATTTTTCCAGCGTGCCAGAATTCGTTTCCTGGCATTCTGCCAAGATTAGTATCATTTAAACGAGCCCCTCGTTGTGTGTGTTGTTGTTGTTGTTGTTGTTGAAGTGATCAGAGCCGATTCACCGATTCACAGCAAGTCAACGTCCTGAAACTGAGTGGATGTTTGATTTGAGAACAATAGATTAAACTTATATTATATTATACTGCAAAGACTTTTAGCGTATTATTTTGGTTTCCAGCTCAAAAAGGCTCCACGTTGAGCCTCATTTGGCTACTTTCATTGTATGTAAATCCCTTCCTAATATATTTGTATATATTTTTCTTTCCCCTCCAGTTTGCTCCCAGTACTCCCGCGGTGTCTTCGCCATCTTCGGCCTGTACGACAAGCGCTCGGTCCACACGTTGACGTCCTTCTGCAGCGCCCTGCACATCTCCCTCATCACGCCCAGCTTCCCCACGGAGGGCGAGAGCCAGTTCACCCTGCAGCTCCGGCCGTCCATCCGGGGGGCGCTGCTCTCCCTCCTCGACCACTACGACTGGAACAAGTTCGTCTTCCTGTACGACACCGACCGGGGTGAGTGATGACGACGACGGCGTGTCTTTGTCTTTTTTCTTTTCCTTTTTTTGTGTGGAAAAAGTCATAAAACTGAATGTGCCAGTGTGTCGCTGTACTTCGAATGGGCTTCTCATCAAACTGACAACCGCTTGAAAGCACGAAGAACAGCAACACGTGGATAAGAATGAGAAAGGCGGTAAAAAACAACCTGAGTAACTGCATTTAGGCTGCTTAATCCCTGGGCTCTAGAAGCACCAGGGAAACTAGTGAAAGCTTCCTGGGAGAAAACCGAGGCTAGCTGAAGCTTAAACAGAATATGCCTAATTAAATATTACCCTGATGAAACATTGAATATACTTGTGTGAGTGTGAGAGTAGTTAAATCCCTGTCTGACAGAAGCAAAGGAGGAAATACGCAGAGTCAGGGTGGCTTCACACCTTAAACTGCATTTAAGACGTGGATGTGGTCACCATGGCGACGATTGTTTGTGGACTATTGCAACCAAGAGAGCTTATAAAGTTTTTAAAGTCGCAGATTTGCTACTTCATTACGATGCTAACAACCGGCATTTAGGCTAGCTAACTTCCCATGAATGTACATTTATGTTTCTAATGAAAAATCTAAATGTGCGACAACGCCTCGTTAAGGTCCTTAGGGTGCTGATGTTGGTGTTTATTGTTGGGTGTTATTTATATGAGGCCAAATTGTCATCTTATGTGTGTTTATTGATCGGGCGGTTGGGCTAAGATGCTAGCGGTAGCTTTCACTTGTTGTCATAGCAATGGCAAACATTCGGTCAAGCAACGGGTTTATTTCCTCTATGCGACTTAGAAACTAGCAATTCTTTTCTCCGAATATTGCCCACCTGTCTTTCCTATAGTGGCCCTAACACACCGTTATAATACCATGTTGTAATATGTTTATATATATATATATATAAATCAAATTTTAAGGAATTACACTGCACCTCTCACTCATTACATGAACCTTCACCTATATTTATTTCAAAATCATTGATTTAACTGCAGTCGATCTGTAAGCTCGGGCGGGTCTTCTGGTTGATTCTTCTCACGCCCCCCCGACATGGCAGCAAATGACTGGATGTAGCAACTAAAATAATGGCTGTGATTTTTTTTAATCCACAACATGTCTCGGGGCCACCGCGTGATCAATATCGCAGTGCAGCTGCTGTTAGAAGTGTTGTGGATAGCGTCGGACCTCTCTCTCCATCTGTCTCCGGCGAGGGAGACGATTTCTCTCCTCCGTATGTCTTTCTCTCTCTTTTTTTTTTTCTTTTCCCCCTTTTTTCTCTCACCACATACACACTCACAGCGTCGCCCCTGTCACACCCACACACACACCCCGTGTCACATTTCCATTACAAGACAGAATGGATACGGGCTACTGCTTGGATCGCACCTCCACATCTCGCTTTCATACATTTTCCAGAAGGTGGTCCGGCGGTTTTCATTCTTTCTCTCGGCTGCTGGGGCGACTGCAGTGTTTGGAGTAGATTGGCTATATAGGAGCTACGGAGTGAGGAGCGTATCAGGATGGCCTTCCAGCAGAACAACTCATTGTCTACCTCTTTTCATCTCAGGTTGTACACGCTTGACTGGATAAAAAGCCTCCTCTCTTCTCAACAAAAACCTACTTGTATCTGATCAAGTGTTCCTCCAGAAACACAACAAAGGGTCCCGGCTGTACAAGGCTTTGCTTAAAGCAGTCAGCCTGGCATCAAAACTGATTTGAGGTCAGGATTAAGTCTGTGGCTTGTAATACAGACGATATCATGATGTTCTCTCGCCTCCAGATTTAAAAAAAAAAAGTGTCCGCACTGATTATTTCAAATACGAGACACATTCTGTTGAGTCAATGAAAGCTGAAGTTTGAGATTGTGTAACCAGGCTGCGTTCATAAATAGCACAAACCGGGCCGTTCATGAATTCAGTTATTCAGAGCAACGAGCTTCTGCAGTGAACTCTGGGAAACTCCTTGGGTTTCGGGCTATCGTGTGCCGATGATTTCCATTTTTATTGGTTTCAAATCTTGTAAAGGGACTCAAACAATCCAGTCGTACACGTCAGATCCCCAGAAATGTAGCTCCTGGCAAGAAAACAGTTGTGTACTCGGTGAAGTGAGCTTGGCAGCCGCGCTGACTGCCTCTGTCCGTGGTGCTGAAATCAATCAGCAGCCAACAACTTATTTCATCTGCCTGATGTTTGAGCTCAGCCGTTCTGTGGAAACTTCCCGACATCCTAAAGGAGGGGAGGAAGCTTTACTGGAGACAACAGAGCAAATATTCACAACTTGACTGACTC
Source organism: Chelidonichthys spinosus (assembly GCA_029853015.1). Taxonomy (NCBI): domain Eukaryota; kingdom Metazoa; phylum Chordata; class Actinopteri; order Perciformes; family Triglidae; genus Chelidonichthys; species Chelidonichthys spinosus. Next base: position 18,925,270 of record CM056835.1, read on the forward strand.
ACTGCAGGACAACAGGTTCTCTTTGCTTTCTTTCAGGGTTCTCCGGTAGGATTTAAAAGCTGTTTAAAGTTGTAATGCAACAAACTTCTCCACGACGTGTCTTTCTCTTTATTCATGTCCATTTATTTTGCCCACGAGCTTCATAGCTGATCAGTTTAATCTATTTTTTGCTGCCTGGGCTGGCATGAAAGCAAATTTGTGCTCAAGCACTTTTCGGGAAGGCGCCGACCTTCACATTTTCATTATTTCTTGAGTTCTCGTGCTGCCGACTCTTTCCCCGAAGTGAAAGTGTGAGATGGAGTGTACTCAGACAGTTTCTGAAGAGGCAGACGTGCATATTAAAAAAAAAAAAAACAAACCCTCAAATATGTCATGAGGACGTCTCTGTCTTTGTTCGAGTGGATGAATATGTAGCAGCGTTCTGTCTACACATGCGCATGCTTTTCAGGAGGCTTTTGGGTGGAAGCTGCAGCACTTTTGGCCTGAGGATTTTTTTCACACACAGGGCCAGGCATTCATCCAGTATTGACTATAATGTAGAATCAGCCCACGCATGGCCGAGCTCAGTCAATGAGGGCCAGTCTGATTCGCTGCATGAAAGCTCCAGAGATACGAGGGGCTGGATGCTGTGGCGCTGTCGTCAGGGCTGTTCCTTTGTAGCTTTCCCTTCAATTTCCATAAATACGCACAAACACGCTCACACAGGAATATATAATAAATTAAGGTTACACAAATAGGATGATATATGGAAAGTGCGTTTGCCGAGAAATGAATGGAGAGGAAGAAAGGCGGGAAGATAGAAAATGAAAGAAGATGAAAACAAATCCAGAAATGATTTTATGGAGAGGTGAAGGAACAAAAGGAGAGAGGAAAGGAAATGAGAGGAAACACAGAGGTAGGGAAATAAAGACTGGGAGAGTAAACAAGAGCAGAGGAGAGGAAATGAAAGGGGAAGAAAATAAGTAAGGAAGAAAGGAAATTAGAGGAGAGGGAATAGGTAGGGAAAGAAAGACGGGAAGAGGAAACAAGAAGAGGAAAATAAAGGGAAAGTAAATAAGTAAGGTAGAAAGCAAATGAGAGGAGAGGAAACAAGGAAGGATGCCAGAAAAGGATTTAGTATGTCACGTCGAATGCAGCCAAATAAGCAGGACGTCCTTCTGCATCTGGTCACATTTTTGCGGTGCACAAAGTCAGCCATGCCTTTTCTGGGTATCGTGACCCACAATCCTCTGGGCCGTGGACGTGTGAGCAAGAGGGTCAAATTGTAAAGTGCAATGTCATCATGATGTAATGCATACTGCACAGATCAGTACATACTTCTGCAGACTGAATAAAATGTATTGGAGCTATGGAGGGAGAAGGAAAAGACGTGGAAAGAGGAAGTGAGAAAAGGAAAAGGAGGAGAAGATGAAAAATGAGGAGAGCCGAAGAGGAAGTAGGGGAGGAAGGGGGGAGGAAAGGGGGGAGGGCTGATGGACGGGCAGCAGCAGTGTGTTCAGGCCATGATGAATGGCCGGTTTTTGAAAGCACGAGCCTCTCTGTGGAGCAAGAGGTGAAAGGAAAAAGAAAGCGTGGATGGAGGAAGGCTCTGTGGACGGACGCATCACACTGGAGGGTAAAAAAAAAAGGGAGGCAACGGGGACTGAGAGCTCCAATCAGCACAATATGCGTCCTAGTCTGCACATTGGCCCGTGGCTGTGTCTTTTGACGCTGATTGTGGCTGGCTTGCTGCTCCGCATACAGCCTCGGGACTTCACATTTATCAGCTGGTAATCAGCTGGCCTGCATGCACGCTTTACTCGCCTCCACTGCCACCGCGGCGGTTTCCTGTCCGAGGACTACACCGTAGATACCGCAACGGGCAACGGGCAAGGCGCAACTCAGTTTGGACTGCTGATTCCTTATCTGGTAGAGATCATGACTGTAACAGTGTGAATCTGGACTCCTGGCTTTAATTTTTGTTTTTTACCCTTTCACTACTTTTGAAGACCATTTTAGTCTAATATAGTCTTACTTACTTACTTGCTAACTTACTTACTAACTTACTTACTTACTTACTAACTTACTAACTTAGTTACTTACTTATTTACTTACTTACTTACTAACTTACTTACTTACTAACTTACTTACTTACTTACTTACTTACTTGCTTACTTATTTACTTACTTACTTACTTACTAACTTACTTACTTTCTAACTAACTTACTTACTAACTTACTAACTTACTTACTTATTTACTTACTAACTTACTTACTAACTAACTTACTTACTTATTTACTTACTTACTAACTTTCTTTCTTTCTAACTTACTTACTTACTTACTTACTTATTTACTTACTAACTTACTTACTTACTTGTTTACTTGCTTACTTACTTACTTACTAACTTACTTACTTTCTAACTTACTTACTTGCTTACTTACTTACTTACTTACTTACTAACTTACTTACTTACTAACTTACTTACTTACTTGTTTACTTACTCACTAACTTACTTACTTACTTGTTTACTTACTTACTAACTTACTTACTTACTTGCTTACTTACTTAATTACTTACTTACTTACTAACTTACTTACTTACTTACTTACTAACTTACTTGCTTACTTACTTACTTACTTACTTACTTATTTACTTACTTGCTTACTTACTTACTTACTTACTTGCTTACTTACTTACTTACTTACTTACTTACTAATATGAAGTCATAACATGGATAAAATCATGCAGGTAATTGAATTTTTCTTCTCAAAATAAGGTGTTACTCTGCAGTATGACGGCAGACACTGTAGAAAATTTTTTTTTATCTGAAACCGGGATCTATGCTAGCTTACTTCCCATAAATGTACATTTATGTTTCTAATGAATCCATCACAACGTGTGACAACACCTCATTAAGGTCCTTAGGGTGTTGATGTTGATGCTTATTGTTGGTTTTATTATTATGAGGCCAAATATTATGGGTGTTTATTGATCGGGACCGTTGGGGTGCTAGGGGGAACTTTCACTTGTTGTCATAGCAACGGCAAACATCCGGTGTTAGCGGAACCAAACTTGTTTATATATCGGCTTTTAATATTTATAAACTAGGAAATTTGCAACTTTCCTCTGAATATTGCCCCCCTCTCTCTGCTCCCTTTTTTTCCTACAGTTGCCCTAATACGCCGTTGTACTGCAGCCTTGGGTCACATTGTGATAAAAAAATCAAATGTGCATCTTTTGATTCCGAATGAAGGTTTAAACATGACTCCATCACACCTCTGCCCTCCAACACATCGACTCGTTTCCAGGGCGAAAGGATGCAGCAGCACACCGATGTGGTGACATGTTTCACACTAACAGCGAGCCAAATCAGCCGCTGCTTTGTAACCGAAACAGCTTCAGTCAATACCGCCGACAGCAACAGAAGTATAGCTGCGGACACCACAGGGAGTCGTTTTCATCCCGGCCCGTGGCGTCCCACCCTGCACACAGTCTCCCTCCTCTTTTATTCTGTTTATTTGTCAGGCGGCGTGTACGAGCAGCAATAAGAAGAGACGCTTTGTATTCGATTTAGCCACCGGCTTCTCTCTCCGTCTGCGGTCCCTGGGTAGATGGACATGAACGCCCCAAAGTAAATGTTACGGTAGAGAAATAAGGTGTGTGTGTGTTCCACCAGGAGAACCGGACACTTTGGAAGTCTTTAATGCAGCCGTAGCCATTTTATTTTCCTCTCTTTGGGGGTTTGGAGAAAAAAAACACCATGGATGGAGGACAGTTCAGCTGCTCGACAACTATCTAAGGATGCAATGGGTGAAGATTCGTTAGTGTCCACCACTGAATTATCTCAGATGGATTGCCATTAAACGTGTTGCAGATGATCATGCCCCCTACAGGCTGGATTTTAAAACCACCAGGCTCAGCAATGTTGCTCAATAGCATTCATTTCACAAAAACGCACATTTTTTTCTTAGTTTTATCCAAAAGTGATTTTTATTAGCGGACTGCACAGCAATGTAATCATAATGGAGTTTGCATGTTCTCCCCGTGTACGTGTGGGTTCTCTCCGGGTTCTCCAGCTTCCTCCCACAGTCCAAAGACATGCAGGATGAGGATAGGTTCATTGATGACTCTAAATTGCCCGTAGGTGGCGTCCTGTCCAGGGTGTACCCTGCCTTCACCCAATGACAGCTGGGATCGGCTCCATAATCGGTAGACGATGGATGGATAATGGTACAAAATAAAAACAGGTTTAAAAACAAGAGCAGAAGTTGGTGAGCGCCGTCGTCTCACAGCAAGAGGAAGTTTCTCTCAATATACAATAAAGACCTCTTCATAGCACACATTGTTCTTTTCTAGCTTTTGCAACATGCCACCCCGTTTCCTTGTGTCACAGCTCAGAAAACGAACTCCCATTTGGGGTTTGAATCCCCAACACAGCCAACATGTCATGGACCAGGTCTCCCATGAGGGGTAACCAAGCACTATCGAGATGATACATGTGTGATTGTATGTGTGTGTGTGTGCCCTCCCGGCATCGACATCCCTCTAATGGGGAGCAAAGGGTCCGGGGGAGGAGATGGAGGAGGTGGGGAGGGGAAGCTGGTTGCCGGAGCACAGGTTAATCCACTAATTGGGAGCAAAGGGAGACGGGTTGCCAGATTGCAATGGCTACCAGGAGGGACCGTTTAAGGGGGACATCTGTTCCTGCTGGAGAACAGCCGCCCTCACAGCTCCCTTCGCTTCCTCTCTGACACTCGTCTTCTTTATACACAAACCTGACAGCGAGGGTCCCTCCACCCGTCAGGAGTCGCTCATGGAGGCTGTTTTTCCACCGAGTGGACAAAAAAAAACATAAAAGCGTTTCGAGGAAGTTTGCTTCAGAACAGTTTCTCTTGGATCGGAAAAGAGGTTCGTCTTTGCCAAGGATGTCGTGTCAACCGGAGCCAGCATTTGTTTGCATTGTCTTTTATCCCTTCACTTGGCCCAGTGTGCCGTCTTTCAGCCAGGAAGTATATCAGCCTTGAATGAAACCTCAAAAGCATTCACTTAAAGGCATTTAACAATAGAAACCTGATCCAGATTTGATCAAAATACCCACATGGACAAGAATGGGGTCCATTTTCCATCTTTAGAAGTTCTAAGTTCTAAGTTCCCACCAGCATGAGGACACATCATGCATTACACAGTTCCACCGATTTCCGATTGGTGGCGATAACGAGCAAAGGAACCGAAAAGGAGCAGAAGATGAAGATTACAAAATATTTAATAATAAAATGTGTTGAACCCATTTTTCAGGCATCAAGAATATTTTGTTTTGTGATGCACACTGAAGGAATCTTTATTTGCAAGAAAACCCCCGGGGACCTTAAAGACATACTTTCCTACAAGAGGAATCCCCTTCACAAAACTTTATTGATATCTACAATTCTGGAACATTTCTGGAAAATTCTGGTTTCTAACAGGAAAGGAAGTCCAGGTTCATCATGAAAGTCTCTGTCCTTGCCTATCGGCTCGATAGATAACAGGACCACTGAATTTTCCAATATAAATATAACTCTTAAGGATTCTTTGGATGTTTTGAACCAAAGTAATAAATGACAGGAAAGAGAAAAAAACATTTGTTTCTCACACTGAGCTTCTTAGCACACTGATCTCATCTTTGCCTCCAAGGGATCGCACATAATTTAAGCATTATAATGCATTATGATCCAGTAAATAAAGAAGTTCTAACTGCTCCCTGTGTCTTCTCCAGGGTACGCCATCCTGCAGTCCATAATGGAAAAGGCGGGACAAAACAACTGGCAGGTCAGCGCCATCTGCGTAGAAAACTTCAACGACGCCAGCTACCGCCGGCTGCTGGAGGATCTGGACCGGAGACAGGAGAAGAAGTTCGTCATCGACCTGGAGGCCGAGAGGCTGCAGAACATGCTGGAACAGGTGATGAGTGTCATTTGTGTGTTTATCGTTCAAAAGGAAGCATCGGACATCTTTGTTCTCTCTTTATTTTATACATCTGGTTCAGACAATTGTTGAAATCTGTTGGTCATTCAAATCGGACAATTTGCACTCTGAGATAAATCAGGGTCAAGACATTTACTTTTTTTTATCACAGAACAAATGTTTTTCGTACTGAAGCAGCTCAAAAGGCCTTTGAAGCAGTTTATTCTAAGGAGGTAATATTATGTTGTTCTACAAATTTGTCTCCAAATATAGTGGAATGAAATGCTGAATGACTTTAAAACAGCTCATTTCTTTTTAACCGTGAAGATGTCTTTGCCTAATGCTAGGCACTTCTAATGTAAAGCTGTTTATTTCAACTTGTGGATCTTCAGAAGTGTTGGTTAAATGTAATAATTATGGTTTGACAGCTGCGGTTTGAACAGATTTGGTTCACATCTTCTGCCAGAAAGGCAGCCGGCTGCTTTCCAAAGCAATCAGAGCACAAACCTCCAGAAAAGCAGTTTTGCCAGAATAATTCGAAAAACGAAGGTGAAAGGTAAAATGATCACTGTTCTTCCATTGTAATTTTTCCATTACGGTTTACAATGAGATGTAATTAAAGTAACAAAATAGGACTTTATAATGTGGCTTGGATTTACATTGATGAAAGAGGACGTCGCTCTCTTCCTTTGCTGTTCTAGCCTCCTGTGAAAGATTTCATGGTTTCAAAATGTATAACCCAAAGAGTAATACTTTAAATTGTAGAGATATCTGTTTTATTACAATGGTCAATGGGGGAAATGCTTTTTTTGGGACTTTTAATGTTCTTGTACCTCATGTCGTATCCATATTTCCTAATACGTCTGCAGCTTAAAATCCTGGTTCAACTTTGACCCAACAGACTCCCTGTATTTGAGACGGCGTTATCACCATATTTGCCAGATCTCAGCAGCACAATATCATCCCGTCTGATAGCAAAAACAATAAGCTTGAGAAATATTGCAGAATTATCCTCTAACAGTGTTTTTCAATGAGAGCAGAAAAGTAATGCGGATGCAGAGACGGCTGATAGGTGATGATGGAGAGAAAATCTAAAGCTCTTTACATTCCAACCATGAGATAAGCATCCCTTTAATTACTAAACAT